>JARJDW010012881.1:0-33075 GCA_030264715.1 Adinopsis sp. GC000173
TCGTAATTAGTTTCCAGGCAAATTTTATCCTAATAACATTATAATTACTCCAATTTCACACTGTGTTACGAACCACTGACAGTATTTGTTACTTGTAAAGTAACCCTACAAGACCCACTTTCATCTACATCTTTTCCAGTAGAATTTCAGAACATTAAATAAATTTCAGAATAATCAATTGCATTTCAGATTTCATGTATTCTGAAATTAATATGACTATTCTGAAATACAATTGATACTTTCGGAATGAAATACAACTGGAAAAGTTGTAGATTAACAAAAAAAACTATAGCAACTATGATTCGAATCAATGTGTCATAAAAATGGCAGATGAATCGTTACATCGAGGAGTTGAATTAGGGGATGACAAGGACAAGAAGCGGCATCGCAGACGTAAAGAAAAGAAGCGACACCATCATCGCCACCATAAGCGGCATACCGCAACCAATTTCGACTTTCCGGGCGTGGTCATAGTAATCTTAGATGAATCCGTACAGCGGCAGCTACAAATTTATGTGGGTGAAGATGTTACGGCTGAAAAGCCATGGAAAAAGGTACGCAAAGACTTCATACAAGAACAGGTGGAACTGGAAGAACCGCTCGAAGGTTATATGTGTTTCGTGCCGTACAAGCAGGAAATTCTAGATTTTTACGAAGATGAAATGATGTTCGGTTATAAACCGGACGAATCGCGCGATTACGATGAATTCTACTTCTGTACAACGAAGGAGGCGGAGGAGAATGTGTCGGAGGTTGTGCGTCATCTGGAAGAGAAACAGAAGGCGCGCTTGAATAATGCCATCAACAAGGTAATCTATCCATGGATTTCGCTGGGCAGCGAGGCTGAAGTGACCGAGAATATATTGAAGAACACGCGCGGCTTCTACAAGATCGAATTCGAAACGAAATATCCAATATTGAACGAACGCGTCGGATTCAAATTTCGAATGGTACAGGACGCACGAGACGGCTATATGGAATTGCTCGTGCCATCACGCTACGCCATCACCAATATCAATTTGCGGCGCATTCATAACGCCGTGCAGGTTGCGCCGCTATTACGATCGCGTGAAGCGCAAACGCATTGCGGCTACCACGTTAACGCTTGGACGCAATACGAGTACATTTGCGATTTCATCAAAAAACTGCCGAAAGAATTCGCACAGCGATTTCTCGACTTCAGGGAGAATAGAGAGGACTGGCTGTGCGATCATTTTTTTCTAAACAGCAACATCAACTTCTACACAAACGATTACATGCAAATGGCTAAACGTAAAGGATTTAGCTCATCGGATATGAATCAAAACATCGAGTACATGTCATTTAAAGATATCAAACGATGTAAGGATAAGATGATTTCGGCGATCTGTTGGCATCCAATGTGGACCGGTGTTGTGGCGCTGGCCTACGCCGACGTTTCGCCACGTTGGGTGCGCAAACATCAAAAATACTTTGAGAAGCAGGTTGCCGATGTGGTGCACAGCGATAATCCGGTATTAATTTGGTCATTCAAAGATGGATTATCGCCAAAGCTGGTGCTGGAAACGACCAGCGAGGTACACTGTTTGAGTTTCTGTCCACATGATGAGAATTTATTGATTGGCGGTTGCGCTAATGGACAGGTTGTTTTATGGGATATTAAACAAAAGATGAATAAAGTCGAGGAGGAGGAGATTTTAACAGCGGCACAACAAAAATACAGGCTACTCATGTTTTCGCTCATGAAATGGATGAAAAACACAAAAGATTTATCATTTGTTCCAATCACGGCGATTAGCGAGCTGTCCTTCACGCATGCCACGAATGTAACCGAAATCCATTGGAGTCATCCAATTTTTTCATTGAATAAAAACGGGCATTTTGAGCCTGTTCCGGACAATGAAGTCTCGTTGCAATTCTACACGTCCAGCTCGGATGGTTCAATTAAATTCTGGGATCTACACCAAAAGCCGGTGATGATCGCCGGCGATTATAAGCCGCAGCGCAAATCGCGCCGGCTTGCGAAACGCCCGAGCGCTCTCACCACCGACGTGTCACCATACCGCATTCTTCATCGCAAGTTGCGACCGCACTTCCAGATCAACATCGCACTACCGCGATCGGCCTCATTTAGTCCGGTAAGTGCCGTACGAATGGCACGGCCGAATATTCAATATCAGTTGATTACACCAAGCGCATTCAAAACGTTTGTCATCTCGGAGCGTTTGTATTATGCGCCGCAGATAAAGCGTATAAGTCAGCCGCCCGAATGCGAATTTTATGCGGCGACATATCTCGGCGACTTTATACACGGTGCTTGGGAGGGCTACGAGTACATATCCGGCGACGTATTCAGTCAAGAAACGGGGAAAATTTTGAATGTGGGGCGATTTCATGATGGCCCGATACTCTGTATACACGAGCACCACGAATTTCACGGCGTTTATTTAACGATCGGCGGCAAGGTGATGGGTATATGGCATGAATTGTTGAAGAACAAACCTGTGATGTGGCGACGGTCGCGACATAAGTACACCGACGGCCAGTGGAGTATAATTAATCCGTCCGGATTTCGCATTAATCGGTCAGATGGAAATCGCGAGATTTGGAATATGGATGTACGCAGCGATACATTTTATAACGAGTTTGCAATATCCGGCAAAGTGTTGCTCGAAGGCGTGCCGCATCCAAGGAAAATGGAGAAGAATATTATTGGTTTAGCAGATGATCGCGGTTCATTTCGTTTGATTTATGTAACTGACGCAATGACGGATACGTATGATCGTATGGCAAAGAACTTCAATGAAATATTGGAGAATAATGCAAATCGGATACTGGCATTTGACGAATGGCAGGCGGAGTGGACGACTAAGCATGCGACATGGATCAAAGAGCAGCGAGAGCAAGCTGAGGCTGAAATGCAGCGCAAGAAGGAGGAGGCTTGGAAACGACAGCAGCGCGAAGAGGAAGAGCGTGCAAGAGAAGCACTCGAAGCGGCAAAAAAAGCCGCAGCCAAGATGCGTCCACCGCCCGGTCACTATGAGGAATGGGCGCACGAGCAGTGGATTGTTAAAGAACAAGATCGTATGGGAAATGTGTTACTATCAAAGAAACGTTTGGACAAGGAGACGCTGATTAAACAACAAGCGCCGTTGAAGAAAATTGAAGTGGAGGAGGAACGCAAACGATTCAGACAGAAAATACGCGTTCAGAAATCGGAGCAGATATTCAATGAAACAATTGCGATGCTCTTTCCCGATATCGTTGAAACCAAATCTGTGAGGAAAAGCAGCCGGATCACGCCACGCGAGTACAGCGAGATTAAAGCCAAATACTTTTCGGTGTACGATGATATAAAAGAGGAATGTGATGAATTCATCGATGATAATCCATTTATTTATGAGTTTAATTGGGGCGAAATCTTGCGCGAGAATAAAGTAAAGAGAAAGAAGTGGGATTTTGCCACCACTTTTATGCATTCAGAGCGTTACGAAATGGAAAAAACGTCCAGGGAGCAGGCAAAGAAAAATATTTCAGTGCTAGAACGCGTGCAAGATGGAGAGGATGAGGAGGGTGAAGAAGAGAGTGAAGAGGTATATGGGGCTAATGTAAATTTCGCATATGATGAAACAATGAACGATTTAGGTTCGATATAAATAAATTAAAGTGTAACATTACTTGTATACACATCTTTTTAATAAAAGCGACCGTAATGTCTTATTAACATTTTATTTATAAGGAAGAACAACATATATAATTTCTGTACATAATCTAGCTTTTATATATATTTACAAAATAATACATTTACTTTCTTTGGCAAAATTATATACAAAATAAAACATAACAAAGAGAGTATTTTTAAAATAATCTTTTAAGTAGTTGAATGCCGCTTGATATTTTTTGTCTCTATAAAAGTTTTGTGATTAAAATCATAACACGTTTGTGATTGTTGCACATGTACACAAAACAATTACGCGAAAGAACTAGACAAGGCATGCTAGAAGTGAATAAATAATTATCACGTTACAAGGTACAAAAATTACAAAAAACGACATATAAAACTGTTCAATATATGTAGGTTTACTTAATTAATTAATCACTTGTGGTCATTTAATTTTAAAGTACAACATCGTTTTAGGTGCAAAAAATTGACATTTCATTCTTATGATATTTTTACGAATACATTCAATAAATATTTTACTAAACTGTAAGTACGACAAAGTGCTCAACACCATCACAATTTCTTTATCAAATTAAAATTTTGTATTAAAATAATTTCAATCTTTGTTCAGTGCTTTGAAGACTACTTTAGGCTATTAAGAAATAAAACATGTATTTCGCTGAATTAAAACGTAATTATTGCAAAAAACAAAACAGGCTTAAATTACACTCGAAGTGACTTTCTCAAATGGCGGTAAGGCTTGACTACCACGCCTTCGAGGCAACGTACCGCTGCCTGGAACCGTAGTCACATCTGGGCAACCACACGACATTAACAAGTCTATTAAATGTTTACAGGTGGTAATATGGCTATCACTATTTGTACCACCTCCATTCTGCTGCGATTTGGCTGTGGCAATACTGCACGCAGCCTTTGCATACGTCAAACAAGTTCTACCATCTTCATCTGTGGCTTTTACATCAGCGTTATGCTAAAATGCGCAAAAGAACAAGTTAGTGATGTGAACAAAATTTAAATAATGGGTGCCGTAAATACATACCCAAATTAATAGTTGAGCAACAGCTAAATTTCCCATTGCACATGCCAAATGAAGAGGACTGCGTAAATCGGTCGGCCCTACCGTCGAATTCACGTCCTCGGTACTTGCTTGAGCTAACACTTGTAATATATTCTTAATATTCGAAGCGCACACTGCGTCTATCAGTTGCTTGTCTAACGGCATCATTGTACAACGCGGTGGTAGGAACTCTTTCGTTTCATACTTCGCTCGTATCCACCTTTCTTTCTCCTCGCGACTAGATGTAGGTGCTGGTTTCAGACGATTTTGCGTCCGACTTTCAAATATTGAATTCGCTAGGGTATTTCCAATCGCCAACATTACACTTAGATGACCAGGTCTATAATGAAAATAATTTGCGGTTTTAGTATTTTTAATCATACGTTTATAGCTTTCGAAAGTACTTACGGCCATTCATCTAGATTTAATGAACGCACTTTCGATATGTGTGAACCTAAATTCCTATGTATTCCAGAACATTCAATACACATTAATACACCTAAATTAAGACTAGCCCAGTCAGGATCTGCAACAAATTTAGTAATAAATAAAAGATAATCATTGCAATCAAAAGGTGATTAACATACTTGGAGCATCACAATCGACGCATACTTCGTTTCCGGGTACGCGCAATCGTATCGATTGCATTGTGGCTGCTTCCATCGGATTGTTTTGCTTCTTGCCCTTCGACGATTCGTTCAACTGTAACGAATTCAAAATCTGTTGCTCTATTGCCGTCACCCATTCATCGCGTTCCTCCGAACTCGACGCCTCAAAGTTCCATTGCTTATTGTCCAGCGACACAATGTAGAACTCGTAGCCGTCCGCATCATCGTACTCTGAATTCTTTACGCCGCTGCTCTTCATCCGCCGATGACGCTTCTTCACATTCGGTGTTTCCGTTTTCATGCTCTCGCCATTAACGAACGAATTACTATTGAAAATCGCTTCATCGCCACTCACTTGATTATATTTGCCCGGTACCTCAAACGCGGTAAGTAACACTTTTTCGGTAAGTCTTTTATTATCTCTCGAATCTGCAAAAATAACATTATAGTATTTTATGAAATATATTATATTTTAATAATATAACGTACTTATCGTTAGCCCTCCAAGGCCTTCATTAATACTACTACTACCATTTGTACCAGCGACTGTGATAATCGATTTCGAGCCTCTTGGCTTCTGTCCTGGAACTTTGACGGTAACATATTGCAAAGGAATTTCTTTGCCATGCACGTCGTCCATATAATCATGCAAACTTGGATGATAGGTTAAAATGCCATCATCGCAGAGCGTCACATACTTCTTCTTCCATTCCTTATTTAACGGCTTGCTGCTGCGTTTGTACAAGTAACCCTGCTTCAACGGTATCGCCCGTCCGACACCAATATCGCCGCCATTTTTCAATTTATCGTCCGACTTCTTAGACGGCGTAAATAAATTCGATCGCCGTCGACTTTTGCGTGACGTAGTTGGCGTAGAGCTCGGTGTAGGCAGATCCTTATCCTTAATGATGATCGAAGTTTGATTGTTATCGACCAGCGGATGCGGTGCGGTGAACTTGGCAATATTATTATTCTCCGTTGGTATCGTTTGTACTACGAGTGCCTGCGACGAGCCATGACTACCCAACGTAGATGATGATGAATTCCATTTTTCTTCGGCACTGCGAAAGAGTGCCTCTTGCTTGTCAGCTTGCCGATGTAGATGATGGCTGGACGCAGAGAGCGTGTGCACTTGGCGGCCGCCCAATTGCGATAAAGCCATCGATTCCTTCACGAGAAAAAGCAACAAATCAATATGCATTTGATTGGTATTAATATAACGGATGGAATTACCTTATGTGATAATGTGTGATTATGACTAGGAGACATATGGTTTGCCGTTGGCGATTGCCCTACATTCGAGAAACCATTATTGCTCGATAAGTGATGTCTGGCCGTTGTTAGCGCTCCGCTAAAATGATTATTTGGTGTGGATGGGCGCGAGTTGGTTGGTGTCAAACACGCCGCTGACGTTGTCAATCGTTGCTGCACAATTTTTTGACATGCTGCAAGGGAAACACAAATAAATTATTGCATTTAATGTAAAACTACAATATATATAATGCTATTATTTATTATTTATTAAATGATGTTATTATTCTTGCACACATTGCCTTTCCTAATAACCATTTTTGCAATTATGAATAAATTTGAAGCGTTTGCTAAGTTTATACATTCAACCCAAAAATCGGCAGGACTTAACTTGTCGAGCCACCTGCTTAAGCAACAGGTATAAAAATACAGACAATGCAAAGTCGTGTTCGAACATGTTAAGTGCATTCGACTATACGCAATATTAATGATCTCGTCGAAATCGGATTATATGTGATTGATTTCGCTTTTCAAGTTTGGTAGGTGTTGAGCGTAAATGACTCACCGTCCTGGAAAACGCGCTCCACGTTCAGACCATAAGTGGCACAAGTTTCATAATACGTGCATCGTTTCAGGTCGTTGGCCAATTTACGTGCACGCGAATCGTCTATCACTCTCGGATTATTTTCGCTTATAGCATCTGAAACAATCACACATTATATTGTACTTTGTGTATGGCAAGGTAAAGTTTTCAATAGAATATATGCTATATTTAGCAAATGATAAAATGTAAACTTTTTCTATTCATCGCTTACCTTGTGTGCCAACAAGAATTAATGGAATTTCAGCCGAGTTTCGATAATGGGACATTTTACTGTAGTAGTTATAGATTGCATTGAATGATGATTCATTTTCCAAGCTGAAAACGAATATCACAGCATCCACCCAAGCGGTAAACTGAAATTGAAATAATTTCCGATTAGATTAGCTGGAAAGTTAATGTTTTATTTAAAGAAAAAAGTGCATTAACACGTCGTCTTTGCGGTAATTAGCAATCTCTTCATTATCCAATTTATGAAAAATGAGCAATTGCCTGAAGATAGTTTGTGTGAAAGTATGTACATTTTACTTTAAATAGAAGTGAAAATTGTCTGATAGAAAATGGTTCTAATTGTAGACGTTTTTAGAAAGTTGATAGTTGCTTGCACATTTTTTTTTCATTTTATTTAAATAAACCAAGAGGGCGGCTCATATTCGATGAAAAATTATATTCCATGCGCGTGTATAACCGCAAGACAGTAATGTAAGTATTATAAGTATGTATACCAAGTAATATTATGCGATTTATGCGATACTTTAAACAAAATATAAGACTTTTCGCGCTCTTTTCCCAACTGCTTCCAAGCACGACGCGCGTTCCGAGTATGATTTCATATAAAATTAAAACATTGCTAGGGTCACCCCATCTACAACACAAGGGTTACAAAGGGAAGGGACCCAATTCCCTTAAACCAGAACAGGATTCGTGGAATATTTATTCTACGGTTATTTATTAACCCTCAGAAGGTACCAATCGTAGGTAGGTAGAAAGCAACAAGCAGAAAAAAAACTTTGCCCATGATATATTTTTTATATAATAAGCAGACGCAAGAAAAAAAGCAACTTACAATATGCGAGCGAAGTGTTTTTTTAAGGACGCACTACCACAATCCTTTCGCAACGAACGACGGCGAGAAACACACTGCCTAACTTAGTCAGTGAATCACTGTGCACGACGTATACTTGCGCTAGAAGCGTCGCGACGCTCCTACTCGCATCTCGCTCTAATCAACCGGCTAGCATGTTCCTGCACATTGAATGCAGTGCACTGTACCTGACAATCAATACGCCACCCTCCGCTATTTTCGCATATACAATAATAATGCATACGATACGATTTTTTTCTACATCGTCCGCGCGCGCGAGCCACTGATCTAATCGCGTTGAATTAAAAAGCGTCGTCGGCGGCGCCACGATGCCGACACGCAATGTGCAATCAGACACGCATTCTTACCTGCAATTCGGGAGGTCCGCCCTCGTCCCGTATCAGCAGCAGATAGCTTTGATTGTCAACAAGGATTTCCTTCTTAAATCGTCCGCCTTCCGGCGATTCTTCCTGCATGTAGGAGCCGGTCAGGTATCGATGCACCAGCGCGGATTTGCCGGATGACAGCGATCCGACAATGCCCAAACGGAGATCTGGAACGGCACGAGACAACGTCCATTCCTGGCTGTTGACAAACGAATCTGTAACAAAAAAGTAGCATCATTGTATTAATTATTATTAATCGATTCGTCTTCATGTCATAACCGTTGAATAAATAATTAATTGTATGCTGAATTAACCACACCATATGGTAGTGGTATAGCTGCCGATGTTATCAATAGCAGAAAATATATAATTAATAATTAATTACATGCTTCTAATTGCAGAAACACGTGGACAATGAATTTAATTACAGGAAGAATTTGTGCCGACCTACGAACAACGCAAAAAAGCAAAATTCATCCGGAATTTGTTACACTAAACTACAATTTCCAAATTGTGGCAGCATAATGAGTTTTTAAGCATTTTTTAAAGCGCATGCATTTATGGAATGTGAAATATGTGTCAATGTTAAATTTTAATAAAACGTCGACGATTTGATCGTCAAATAGACATTCTTCACACATACGTGACAGGATGCTCGATGTATTATCGACTGAATGGTAAATTATTATGGTAAATGTAAGTAAGGTATAATTCAATGCAATTAGACATAAGATGGTAACAATGCAAAAGAACAAGTGAAGTAGCGCAATGTTATTTTTACGTAACATACGTAAAACATTCAGCAATAATAACTATAATTAGACGTTTGTACTTCTTGAAAATCTTGTTCTCTTTGAAAGCCAAATAACGATTTGCTTTCAAGTTTTCTTTTTCAATTTCAATAAATTCATGTCTTATTCCTTTCGGTTATTGATAAGAAACGGAGCAGATGCAAGATGGGTAGTACTTGGGACAATCAATCGATTTGTTAGTTGGTTATGCTCCACTTGTAGAAAACATCTGCGCCGAGGAAGTTTTAGAAACTTAATATTGAGACCATTGTTGGATTTTTGTATGTAGGACATTGGTACCGAAAAAAATCACATATATCAACTCATCACATTGTTGCCTCCTATTTGCTTAATACACAATCGGACAATGGTCAATTTTCGGGCGGCTTTAGCGCGCAAATCATGCCTGAAATTTTTATCCACGGCAATCAATCACACCCAAAACGCAACAAATCTTGATGCACCCTTTTTTTTATTTCCAAGCCCATAGATTAGTAGTAAAGCGCACTCAACCTAAAACAACTTCTGCACATCCAAACAATCATTTAACATATGCAGGTAGACGATTTTTTTTCATATTGTCTTACTTGAATTTATTATACGAACAGTAGAATACGTTAGGAATAACGTTGTCGTTTGTCTTTCGATGTGGGATTGCCATATCCCGTATATCTTATTAAACCAACCGACTTTTACTGCAGTATGCAGCAATTCCATCATCACAATTACGTTATTGCATTAATTAGGCGCGTGTGCGTACCGTACAGATGTAGACTAGTGGAATAATCGCGCGACAACAATATGGGGCGTTGATCGTGGCTAATATTACACCTTGCCGCTCGTCGTCTTACATCATTGAATGCGTGAGGGCAGGCGAGGCAAAGCCTCAAGATTGTGTAAGTCCGCGTCGCGTCCGGAAACCGGAGTGCGGTTTCCGTCTCCGGGCGCCAGCTGGGGATGATGATGTGCACGACATCGCACAGCACCTGCTCACCGTGTAGATGGTTTCGATGCGCTAATGGGTAAATTATTTCGAAGATAACATAGATATCAAGTGTGTGTGTGTGATTCAATTAAGCGACAATTTACTTTTCCAGGTTAATAATCTAGCATTATTCAAAGCGTTCGATTGTATGGTAGTTGCTAGAGGTAATTAACGCCAAAACAGTGTAACCCAATTTCTGCTCGGAAATAAAGCATAGTTATGTGTAATTTGAGGAAGCAGAAAAAAACGTCAGGTTTTTTTTGAAACGTAAGAATTAATTATGCGTTACTTCAAATTGCCAACTGTTTTTGCTTATTGAATTGAAAAATTAGCGGCTAGGAAATTTTCTTAAATTAATCAATGCATGCAAAATTTCCC
Source organism: Adinopsis sp. GC000173 (assembly GCA_030264715.1). Lineage (NCBI taxonomy): Eukaryota > Metazoa > Arthropoda > Insecta > Coleoptera > Staphylinidae > Adinopsis > Adinopsis sp. GC000173. Next base: position 10,803 of record JARJDW010012881.1, read on the forward strand.
AATTTTTACGTAAAAACTTAATTATAATCCTATTCAGCATACTAATGAATATTTATTGGATTAATTTAAACTAGGCTTTATTAACATGTTTTGCGTAATTGCTACTCAATATTGTGAAATAATCCAAATCATCTTCGCTTGAAAATTATTTTTAGCTTTTAATGACTAGCGCTATAATTCTTCAATTAATTCTAGGAAATAAGATTTTCGTATTATAATACTTAAAGGAATGCTTCAAAATGATTAATTTAATGCATTTATCAACTCACTTTCTAATTTTTAAGTCATGTTTAAGCAAAATATCATTTAACAATGCAGTGTTAAGAAAAAGAAATACGAATAATAGTTGACAATTGTAACACAATCATCACAATTTTTTTTATTTTCTCACATTTGTTTGTATTTCGGTGCTAATTACTAACAGTTGTGAATAGAAAAAATGTAATAGGGCATTGTGTTAATTGCAAATATGTATCACCCACAGGAGAGTTAATTTGTCAAAAAAATTTTGACACGACCCTCACCCAAACAGAAAAGCATACACAACTTATATAATTACATGTTTGATGAACTCATATTGCACGATACGCATTGTTAACTAATTTAATGCTCGTGTTCAATTACGACAAAAATTTTTTATATTAAAGCACATTTATCATTTTTCATTGACGATTTTCCACCCCCCAATGATCTAATGATATTGTTATATGTATTACGAAATAACCTTAACGGTCAAAAATCCACTTCCTCCTCCCATTGAATTTATGTGTAAAAATCTCATTACAATGCGTAAGAAGCGAAACTCCCACGCTTGGGGTGTCGTCGCCGGTGCTTCGGTCTTGACTCGAGTGTGTGGCAATTTACCCCCAATCTAGACAACGTTTCCTAGTATATCATGGTAGAATAATAGGAAGTAGTGAATCTTGGCTGACCCCCTCTCGTTAGCATTGAGATAAAATTTATCGACATTGGATAGGAAAATCATAACAAAAGCATCGTGTGTGTGAAACTTAGAGGGCTTCGCACGTAGATTTGGCGAAATCGAGTCGAGAAATTTTATTATCGCCGCTTTCAAATCTCCATCAATGGCCGTTTAATTAGAACGCAAATTGACTTACAAAAAAATACTTTATTGCATATCGTAAGGCTATAAAATTGGCAGACATTTCTAGAAAGCGAAACAAAACTCATTCGAAAATTGTTAAATTAACCAAAACGCGTTGACATTTTCGCTTATGTTACCATAAATCTGAGTACACGTTACGTTGACATTTTATGCAAGCAAATGAACATTCCACATTAATAATTAATTTGTTTCAAGCTAAATTTGCAAACAACAAATAATATCATATTTTAGAAAGCAAAACGTGATTGCGTCCAACTATAAACGATGGCTAAAACATCGCCGCAATTGGGAACAAATAATGTGGCGAAAAAACAAATTGTGCCAACGTTATTAATCATAGGAAACGTGCACTTCCACAGCTCCACATTCGATCGCTGAACAACGTAACAGCCTTTTTTATATGACAAACGTACTTGATGATATAATTTTATTTCCCATCCACATCCCCACAACTAATGCATATTTAAATAGTTTTGTTTCCAATGCCGCGAGCGATATATTCGTTCGAATCGCAAATCCCTTCCCGAAACTATTTTTATTGCTTCAATAGATAATAGGTCAAATAGATTTAGATGGTTTTTAAAGGGTTTACGAAAGCGCGCAAACAAACCCTCGAATTACTATTATTAATAGAGCGCCGGATCTAAAGCCGACATGATACGTTTTCATGCGATGAATTATCGGGCGACGGGAATTGATTGTGTTTGCGAGCGTACCAGCCGTGGCTGTGCAAATAATGAAAAAAAATATTGACAGGCCGAGCAGAGCGCGCGGATTAGTTTTCTTTCTTGTCGATGATTAGGATCGGGAGTGTATTTGTCCGAAAAAAAAAGGGCAGCTGTCTGTGCTCGGCGAAAGAATGCGATCCGAGTCAATGGAATATTGCATCGGGTGGGTGCACTTCGTGCGCTCGTGATGAATATGTCAGCTGGAGATGTGTTTCTCAACTCTTGAGGCGGACGTCGCACAATGCGCTAGATTTGTGTGTAGGCTCGTGCTACGCTTTGCAATAAGAACAGCAACAACAACAGCAACAAGACAACAAATTGAACAACCTGTTTATTGTCTGGATACATAAATTATCGCCGTTCGTAATATGCATATTTATTTATCTATGTCAATGACTGCCGCCGTCGTTTTTTATTCTTTATTGCGCGGGTATTGATTTTTACGATGATGGTTTATTTTCGTATCGCGTCGTGAAACGCGCATCCGTGTGTATTTTGACGAAGTTTATTTCCCATATTATATAGCATGTGTGTAATTCAATTTACTAGGCGCGGAAGGATCATATATTTACCTATAGGGAAGCGACTTTACCGTACGCTCTCTGGTCGTCTAATTGATTTCACTCGCATATAGTGTGTATCGCTATGGTGCTTAATATACCTTGACATTACTTCCTTTACTTATGTGCACCATTACAGCCATAAACTCAACATTAAATGCGCATTAATAATTCAAAGAACGCGACTGCCGGTTATAAATCGTACACCAATTTTACCGTCTTACTTTGAAAATTTACAAGCACAATGTTTCGTTCATAACTAACAGTAAATATTGAAAAAATCATTAGCACAAGCAATATAATATTAAATTAACTTTGATTATCTATTTAGCCTTTAGGTTTAAAGAACAAAGCTAGCAAGTATTGGCATTTTTTATGAAAGTGTGAACTACTTTAATATCTCTTGGCGAAAATAACTCTGAGAAAAGTTTCTTAAAGTTTTCAAAACATTATTGATATATCGATGGTGGTATGTAAAAATAATTTGTTTTCGTGGAACGAAAAGTTGAAAATAAAAAATTGGCGCAAATAAAAGTATGAGACTTTAAAATTCATGAAAATAATTCTAGGCATTCTGATGTTTCAAGTAAGATGTGCTTTGCAATTTGATAAAATCAAAGCCAAATAACGCATTCGGGTAAGATTAGATAAATTACACATAATGCGTAATATTATTGTTGTAACAATCGCATTTTGGAAGAGAAACCGTTTTTTCTTTCTTTTATTTACACTTTCGAACATGTGCACGAGAGCGCAAAGTTCATTATTATGTAAGAAAATTCAAGCCGCGCTAGGTGGAAGTCGAATCGCCGCAAAGAAAAAGTAAAACTTTTTGAATTTTAATCAGCGCCAGTGTGGTAGTAGCAGCCACATTTCCTCTTTCGCTTCCCACTCAGGCCGGATATTTGTTGCGTCGATGAATATTCATGTTTCCTTACCAGATTTGCGCTTTTCGGGCAACACCAGCGACTTGGTGCGCTTCACGCGCAACGACCGTCGTCGTATCGAACGCAAAAACGACTCGGGCATCCGTTGCCGAAACGGCGTTCCATGGTGCTCCTGTGATTTCTTCTCGGAAAGAAACCAATTCTTCACCGTCGTCATCGACAGCAAGTGATTCTTCGACTTTTTCGGCGTCGCCGCCGGTTCATTCTTCAAATCCACCATGGTGATTGTCATTGTATCATTTCGCACAGAATGAGTAGTAAACACAGTTTGGTAATAGTCGACATGTTACAAGCGCACGTATATAAACACAACACGCACAGCGATGAAAAAGTTTTGGTTTCGCGCGCACCAAATAACTACAATAGCGCAACACAAGAACGATACGGCGCGATGGTGCCCGGTACAATGAATAGTGAATAGCTATGCGCTATGAGGAAGGGAAGCCGCACGGTGATCGCTTCCCCTACCCGAAGCGTTCGCTTTTTCGTTCGTTCGTAAAAAGCGCGTCAAGGTACGACGCATGCGTTCCACAAAAAATATATGTGGAAAATAGCAAAATCGCATTTAGAGTGGCGCAACATACGAAAATCGTATTTTCTCTGACGCACAACGCGTTCTTTTTTTTGGCACGTTTTACTTTATTTTCCAAGTGCAATTACATCATATTGTATAAGAGGCGCACTCCCGGCCCATAAATTAGTGCGCATGAATTATGAATTTATTGTACGCTATGCGATTAGTATGTAGATTGCAGAATAAGCCCGCACTTTACTTCCACCAATTCCAGCAAACAAACGAAAAAAAAGAGCGTACGCTTTTATCATTTTGCATATGGAACTGGCAATAAATAAAAAAAACGCCCGCATGGCAAAATAAATATTTATTTTGCTAAGCGTCCTAATTATTACTCAATTGCATGTACAAGACCCCGACTTGCCTACTAATTACTTATTCGTCAAGTGAGACAAAAAATCATATATACGACGATAATTTTATTTCTTGCACAGACAAAGCCCACCCCTTTACCACCGCACGCATTTGCATATGTTTGTAGCCAATTTTTGTCGTGTTGTATGCAAATAGGACATAAATTATGGCCTCGTCTCGTCTGCCGTCTTAACGCGCTTCCATCATCCACTCGGAGGAGCGACAAAAAAGCGACATTTTTTGCGCAATGGGAGAAGAAAAAAAAACGTGGAGGAACTTTTTTAATGCTATCCCATCCCAACAGCAGAGCAACAACGGTGAGATTTATCGGCGTCAGGTAATTAAAAAACTATTAAAATTACGTCGTGTGGTCGATGCTTATTTGTTTGTTTTTATGTTGTTGTAAATTTGGAGCGACTTTCATCATCGGCATAAACCCGCTTATGTAGTGCGAAAAAACTGTTATTATGATAATGCGATGGCCTAAATTTTTCAAAGTATTGATAGTGATAAATAATTCAAAGTCAAGTTCTACTTTATTATATAGTGCAAACCGTTAGATATCGCTGGTGGGCAGTTGGAAAAACTAAAAGCATCGCAAAGTTGCTATTCGCAATATGTGGAACAAATTTCACAGGTGTTTGCAACTTTAATAGAAATTGATAAAAAAGACATCAAACTTTTACGCTTAAACTTAGATTACAAAATAATGAATTACAAACGACAAAGACAAGCAATGTCACAAAAAAAGGTATATACACTTTTAATAAATACAAATAGTTTTTAATTGTTACAACATGTTGAAACATTATTTGCTTATTGAGTAAATAATTCATATTTGAAAATATGTTTGTCAAATCATAATGACTTGTATTATTAATGAATAAACATAATTATGACAAATTTACAAAAAGTTTATTAATAAATCGCTTTATTTGCACAAAAATATAAAATTTATTGTTTTTTATACGTATTTCGGATGCATCAAAATCAGATGTAAAAGAGTAATTAAATGTCTAAATTAAACTACCACCTACAGATATATGAATTCTGAATGTAATTCAGTTTTTAATTCAGATTATGGTTCAAAGCCGAAATACATATCATCAAACAATTCTACAATTTTTCTAAACAATCGAGTGTTCTTGTACCTATTTATGAATTAATTACACAAAATGTAATTACATACTTTTGGTAATAAGTGCCCAGTTTACAATTAAGTACTATGATGAAACAAACAGATTGTACTAAAGTAACTTATTAACTTAATAAAGAGATTAAAAATCAAAATTGAGTTTAAGTGTTTTGATTTTCCAACAGCTTGCGCTTCCAAGTAGGTAATTTAAACAGCAACTACTTCACCACCAAAACCCGATAATTAACAAACTTTACTATGCCATTATCATGTCAAGGCTATCTAGATGTGCCTGACATGCGATCGGGGCGCGCGCGCTCAATTGGTGTCAAATTCTTAGCCCGTATTTTTTTGGGTGTAAATTTTGGTTAATTCCTCATTATACCGCGCACACTATTGCATTCGCGTGTGATTCATGCCAGCGCACACCATATTCTAATCGTGCCGCCGCAACCAAACCACCACCTGCCCTTTTTTCCAAATGTAATGGTGAAAAAATGTCGCGGTGCCGAACGGCACCGCCACACATACACGTAGATGTATATATGTATATATATGAAACATGTAATGTGTGTGTGTGTGTACGTTAAATAAAATCACGTTTCTGTTTTAGGCCAACGGCGAAATGCATTAGCATTGTAAATGAGTGGACAAATCTGCGACGTGCACGGCTGTCTTTTTCATCGCTTTTGAAATGCACCTTTTGTTTGTTGATGTGATCGAATGGGAGCTTAAACCGCAAACAAAACATATCTTTTATCCGAAAAAAAGGAGCACGCCAGCAAACGAAAAGACGATAGGACGATGATCGTGATGCGCACGGATGCATGGAATATGAATAATGTCGCTCAAATCGCTCCAAATTGTTTGCGACATAATAGAATGGATGGATGCTGGACGCAAATTTGACGTCAAAAGATGTTTGCATTTGCCATCGGTTGAGATCCCGGTTTTACAATGCGGAAAAAAACTGTCTCATGCGGCTGTATTGAATCTAATTAGCATCAACAACGGCGAGGCGGCGTCATGTGCTCGAAATTCCTATACGCACAATTTCCCGAAAAATTGCGTAATTATGCTCGTTAAAGTTAATATAGTAAATTAAGCAGACTAACACAAAAACCTCCTTTTGCATTTCGTTAATTGTGTGGTTTTCTTTCAAGAAAAAGTAATAATAATAATAAATGTGTATCAATCCGTTGGTAGTTATAGTCTTTGATGCACTCGACTGATCATTAAAGTAGTAAGTACGTGCAGGATGATAAAAAGGTACCTTCCTGCACCGAATCAATAAAATGGTTATTACCAGCTTGCTGTATCTTTTTTTGCGCCTCGTGTAAATCAAATCGATAATATATGATTATTTATAATCATCCCTCGGTAGTTAGAATGTACGATGGTGGTGGTTGGAGCGGCAAGCGGTAGCAAAGCGCAATGAATAAATTCCATTTCGTTACAGTTGATCGAATTTTTTAAATGCGCGCTGCTTGTATGTGTAGTTGAACACACATTCGGAATACTCGACCTATGACAAATTACAATGAGTTATGACCATCTTGTTGCTTTTGTTGATACACAGAATATGTTTACGAGCGTTGAACCTCCTCTTTATGCCATCCGTACCATTCTTAACCATCCAGCACCATAAATTTCAATGCGTTTATAAATTATTACGTGTAGCTTTTTCAGCCGTGCTCATATTGCGCGCGCGGAAAAATTCATGCCTACATCGCATCGCAATCGCGGTACGATAAAACTTGCATTATTTACCCTTTGCACAATGCAAAAATATTTTGCGCACTTCTTGATTGTTCATCAGACGATTAATGTTTCAACGTAAACAGAGACCCACTATAAGATTGTATTACATTACAATCATAGTGTGATTGTGTTGTGATTGTAAGCCGAACGACGAAATTCATTAAATGAAACGATTATTATGCATCGGTGCGTAAAAAAAGCAGCAACTAAATTTCAGGAAATTAAACCTCACCCATAATTAATGTCAATAATAAAAATGAAGCTAATAAAATATTTGTCCAATGTGTGACTGCCAGCTGGCGATTTCAAAGAAAAAAAATTATAGATTATATACATATTTAATAATTTTTCATTTTCAAATAGAGCGATCGTAATTTAAGAACCTTGTCGTATGTTTGGTTATTGCTTTTATGTATACACAGCTGGTTAACGCAAAAATCGTACTTTTAATCAGTTTCTCCTAGCAAATATTATTTGTTGTTGGAGTGCAGGAATGAAGAATTCAATGCGATTAAATTACTACGCATTAATTGAAATTGTTGAAGGTTGTGAATAGAAAATTTGCCAAAATTATACAAATTTTGCATTCAATTTGGGTTGAAAAGACATGCAAATTAATCAACTTGAATAACTTAAAATTTGCAATGTTTGTAATTTTTGCAAATTTTACTATAATTTTTATTCAAGAACAAAAATTCATATAATTCCATGAGAAAATAAGAAAATATGTCCCTTTTAGCGGTATTAGATATTTCTTTAGTAAACAATAACAGCAATTAATTAAAGATGCAGTTTTCTAAAGAATCTAAACAAAGTAAATGTCTAAAACTGTACTTTTTCAGAATAAAACATTGAATAGATGTTAATTAATATAGAATGAAAATCGAGGCAATGAATAAACGCATAGAATATTTTTCCAATGCGAATACCAGTTGGCAGCAATCAGGAATTAAAACTTATGATAAATTATACTTTCAATATACTTATCGTAATTTAAAACTCTGTCAGTGTGTTTGTTTATTGTACGCACACAGCTGGCGAACGCGAAACGATGCAAAATTTCGCTAAATTTCTATACACTTTACGTTCTATACTAGGGAATTAATTGGAATTTTTGCGCTTCGTCTAGCAATTAAACTAATATTTGTTCGATGTGAAAAAGAGGCATGTTGTCCATATTAGCCAAGGGATTATAACATATTTTCATTGTGCTGATTAAAAAAAGGTGTGCTACAATTACGAGTTGATCCCATTGTTATTACAAACAAGATTATAGCAATCCCCGAATTAAATAAAGAAATAATAATGCGCAAAGTGGGTTGATCCAATTAGCATATCGCATCTGCCGCATCACGAAATCACTGACTTATACAAAACTAGCAACACAGTAGCCGTACCAACAACCCTCCCCCCGTATGCTAATCGAAAAGAGCACTATGCTGACCATTTACTAGACAAGAAAAAAAAACACGCGATCGCGCAAAAATCTCTCGCTGGTTTCCACTCATACTGAATCTACATATACATGGTACACCGGGGTGCTCTCCTATAACATTTTCAGCTGTCAAACACTATTTAGGATGCGAGCGATCTGTGTGTGCATAGTGGAGCGGGGGTCAGCGGTCACAAGGTCCACGTGCGCACGTAAATATGTACGTATGGTAATTAGGGGTGGTTGGCAAGGGTTGAATGCACTATGCGCTGTTGATTCACGCCCACCTTGATTTCCATCATATATTCATCAGCTGCCGGCCGCGTTTCATGTACGAATAAAAAAAAACATGAACGTGATATCGGCACTTGCATATTATTATCTAATAATGTAATGCAACAGCATGCATATAATTAGCACAATGGGTGTTGTTAGCTATATATTATGGTAACGATTCGAAATTAGAAATGTGCGTCGAGTGCGTGCCATAGTCCAAAACACAATTAATAACATTTCGTTGAATGCCTTCGAGTGAAAATCAACCCCCATTCGACACCATATTGAAACGCCAGCGAAGGAAGAATAATATATAGATATTTTAATATTATTGTTTTAGATTTAGATGATAGATAGCAAGAAAATTAACCCTTCTTCTTATTCCAAACTAATTTGAATAAAGTGGCATATGCAAAATTACGTTAAAATAATTATTTCTTTCAATGCTTCAAACGATCACCAGTTTAAAATGTCAGTTATATACCTATACGGAATATGGAAATGTGATAAATTATAAATTTGCTTATTTGCATTATTTCGATTAAAAACGCTACGCTAAATTTATTTTTTATTCCCCAAATTGAATGGAAATTGATCAAGAAGAATTATCGCTGAACGTTAATCTCGTAATGGATGTTCATGTAATTTAGTAAAAACCAACTGTATTAAAGTTATTATAAGCACATACTTATCCAAATTGTAACCGCATTTTTGCCTGCAAAAACCAACAATTTTTCACCTTCCAAACGATAAACTTTGAATGCGGTAACTCAATCCGCCAACGTAATAGAATTCCCGACCATTCAAAAAACTATTAATCGAACACAAAAGCCGCAAAAATGTCCTCCGTCGCTTTTAACCTAATATTGGTTACAAATGAAGACAAATTGAGCGTCGTTCGCATGCTGCCAAAAGCGACATTCTACATTGATTAATTGAATTTTCAATGCATGCATTGTCGTGCCGAAAAGAATTACCATCCACACCAGTAGGTAAGTGTGCAGTTATATGCAACAATCTAATCACACACCGATTCATGCTCATTTGTTTTACATTATTTGTGCACAATCAGCGTGGTATTGTTCAATCTAATTACGCATGGCGCTCATATAACAATGTAAAACGAGTTCGCAACAAAAAAAATATATATATCGCATTTTTGTGTACCTAGCCCGATAAATTGGGCGCTACCTTGTCGAGATTAATTACGTCAACGCACGATTGCATAATTCATTGCATAGCGTAATCAATCAATTAATTGCTGATGGCTAACAAATATTTATATAGTTAAAAGTTTTTGATCCGATTTCTTATCGGCAGGAGAAAATGTATTGATTTTGTGCAATTGAGAATGCTTTTACGTAATCGTTGAGAAACACTTAGACGAACATCATCCCACCCATAATCTGCACAAATTAGATGACGAATCCTCTTGTACATAAAAGGGACGAGCAACGACAATCTGCACGGCGGAGACAATCGCCCCAATATTTTTAAATCATGCTGCAATGACTCACTCACTCACTCACTCCTTCATTGCCTGGATTAGCTAAAATCGTCAACAGCTTAGGAGAGGAAAAAAATGCGCTATTGTATAATGCACCCACCACAAACGCACTCCGAAAAGAAACGTTAATTGCATATTAATCGTATACAAAATATGTTATCAAACAGCCACCGCGTACCGTCGACATGTTAATAATAATAAAACGACAATCGCGCACATATGTTTTTTTTAATACATTTAATTTCATAGCATCCACGCTCATTTTCTATGCATTGTTGTTACTGTTACTGCAATTGGGGTGGACGCTTTTTTATACCTTATATTATTAATGCGCTCACCACGCTCTAATTTTGATAGATTGGCTTTGACAAATTGAGAGACCGTTTTATGGACGATGTAATGACATGCTGACAAAAATATTCCATATAGTTTTCTTTCTACCCAACGTAAATTTGCATATGCCACATTATTATAAAATGCTGTTGATGATACCGGAAGGGTTAATTTTAGATAATTATCAAATTTATTATTCATGCACGTTTAATTGTCCAAACATTTGTTAGAAAAAAAAAAGAAAGAACAATATACACATTTTGATTAAGCAATTAAAAATTAAACTAAAGTGTGGTATATTTTATTCATTCGCTAATTAATTATTCAAGCACAATTGAGCATTTGGATAACACTTTTTTGTTATTTTTATTATAAATGCAAAACATTATAATTTTATTGTTCGCGAGAAATGTTTGAGTTCGCAAGTCAATAATAAATAACCGTACTGAATCTTTAAACATAGTTATTTGGTAAACAGCGACGAATAAATAATAACAACAAATTATTATCCATTTGGTATGGATTTAATTGTTCAAATATTTATCAGCAGAGCAATGCTTAATCAAAGGTGGTAAAACTTTGATTAAGCAATTAAATATGGTAGGCTAAAATGAAATATTTCGCGCGCAAGCAAACTATTTTTGCTGCAAGGTGAATATATAGTAACTGTACCAAACTATAAACATCGTTTTTTTATAAACTGTAAACTGTAAATATTAACAACATAATTGCCATTTATCAAATAAATTTGATTCTATTAATAACTGTATAAATATTTGCGCGTTAATACACTATAATTAAGTTGTAATTTTTGGCGAAGCGATTTATGATGATTAAACAAATTTTGAAAGAAGAATGCGATTGAATTAAATTTACCAATCAGCACATATATATATTTATTTGTCTGTTCACACTCACGCACGATGATGCTAATGCATGGCGTGTGTAGGTTGGCAAATAAGGAACTCGTTGCGCGCTGAAAACACGTTATCCATCCATAATATAATACAAATAGAATACCATTTAATAGTATCGCGAAATGTCGCTGAAAATTAATTGCCGATAATTAAAATTGAAGATAACTATATACCTACGTAGACTATAAATAAACACACGCCACGATATAAATTTAAATCGTTTCGAATGAGAAGCAGCAGCAGCAGGAGCAAAAAAGAACAAAACACAGCGAAAATGATTGAAATCGCGTTGTAGCGGAAATTGAATGAAAATCATATTAATGGATGGCGCGAGAATGAAAACGGTACCTGATGCAATGATTGATTTCGCTGTCGTTCAGCATCTAAATCAATTCGTACTAATCAGTTGATAAGATTATCCAATTTGCATTAATTCATTCGCATTGATTAATTATAATCCGTATTCTAATTAAAACCACAACGAGCAAAGGCTGACGGGTTGAAAGTACCGCCAATATTTTGTATATTTATTTAACAATGTGCTATTAATTGATATTTCAAATAAACATTGACAATTTCCGGACAGAATCGCCAAGATTTATTGCGTTTTAACGAAATTTCGCATGTGTACGACGACGACTTGGCACATTGTCGTATTGTTGTTATTTATTCTCCGGCTAATCCCCCGAAAAGCCGCTGCCACGACCAACTAGCTAACTAACGAGCTTTTAAAAAAGTTTCATTTACGAAATTTACTACCATATAGGACGTGTCCCGCTGTGTCGCTGACAATGCATCGCAAAAGTAATCGGATTGCGTTGATGCGTGAAACGCAAGCAAAATAAATAAACAGCAAACGACAACAGACAGCGCTAAAGATCCGACACAATGGGATTTATACATAAGGTATTTGGTACACGTATATACACACACATATGCGGGGTGTCTTGTACGCGCGACAATGGTCTCGCTAAAAAAACACAGGCAACAATTTATGGACGCGGAAACGCAGTATTTATTGCAGCGCTCATGCTGTTTGCCCTATTTAAAAATCCAGCCAGCAATCGGATTTTGCAAAAGGATTAACGTAAGTACAGTGTGATTCAACAATTATATGACGTAAGATAATACAATGCTTTTTCCTACAATTGCCATGAAATGTTGGCCACTAAAATGCCAATAAATACTAATATCTGTCATTTTACTTCACAACTCTGAACAAATACTTGCAGGAAAACAACAATTTTTCTTTGTGTCAATTTGTGCCAATCTCAAAGTCAATTAAATTTATTAGGAATGTCTATCTTTTTACTAATAAAACATCTTCTCTTTCTTATCGGCAAACTTTACGCTTTTAATACACAAATAGCTATTTTATCTGAAAAAATTATGCGCAATTTATATAGTCAAGACTATCAATTACCTAACGCCTCAACTATGCAATTTTTACAGTAGGATATCAGTCCATTTGTAAATAGATATTTATATCACGAATTCAGAAAGTGATTGCATTTACTACATCATTGTTGAATGTCGTAAAGTCACTTCCATAAGTTATATTTAAATTCTTACACTAAAAATGATTATATTATAATGCATACTTGAACAAGCAAATTGCTTTAGCCGCAAGTACAATTAAGTTAAACGAATCAACTGACAACTAATCTAGGTAATGCACTGACATTGTTGTATTTTGAGTGACAAGTACCTGTTAATATACAAATTTGTAGAAAATCTAACTTTTAGCAAGAAAATGTTAATATAAAATTGACTTGCTAGTGCCAAATACATTTACAAATATCTATGTAAAGTTAAATTTAAATATCCACAAAATATTGAAAAATTTGTTTGTACAATTCACTTTTCAGATAATTTTGATGCATTACTCAGTCTTGCTTTCCTAAAAATATTTTACAATAAGAATATAGAAATATATTGAGAGGTACATTTTTCCCATATCAAGTGTAAAAAGTGTGTTGTTTGTTACACAAACCTAATAAAAGTATTGCCTAGTTCATCATCATCGTCATCCAGCGGCAGTCGAAGCGTCAATAAAATGATTGATAGTTGTTGTGCATTTAATAGGAAATATGCCTATCATTTGGTGCTCACCGTGTGTGTATAATAATGTAAATCAAGACGATGGGTGGTAGTTTTTAGCACAATAATAATATAACATAATAGCGAGGGTACGTCCTAGCCAATTCACAAAATGAAAACTTTCAATTTCGGTTCGGGGTGGAGAGGCCGGCAAAAAAAGCGCTTCGACGGCTTGACGTTATTAAGCCATGTTACAACTATGTAAAATGACACGAATTTAATTTGGAGCAATATAAACCCTTGCAAGAAAGAGTTTTGAAATGTTGCAAGTAAAATATTGTGTTACAGCATTGTTCATATTCTAATGCGTTTTTAAATATACGAGAAGTCAACTCAAGAAAGCCTAAAAGTAACATCAACGTGAAAAATATCATATGTTATTTAATAAATAATTCATATTACGTAAGAAAGATTCCCATAACGCGCACTCAGCTTTATTTCCCCAGCTACCGTCAAAAGAAAGGTAGTATTTTCTGTTGCAAGTATTTGAAAACACATAAACCAAACATTAATGTCACATTAACCATAAACACATAAAAATGAGCGTTTTTTGGCAATAATCGCAACGATAATACAAAAGGCGACAATGAATAAAAAAGCCCTTGTTGAGTATGTATAGATAATAAATTTACAAGATTTGTGATTTTAAAAAACAGCATGACTACCATGATGAATCCCATTGTGTAAATTCCTTGTTGATACTCAAAAAAAGACGCACATCCATAAAAAACGGATGATCGAGTTGGCACTGCTCATCGGCAATGATGAATTCGCTAAAAATTCGGTTGGAGAAGCGATATTATGTTCAATGCGATTGAAATATCACAATGTCATAATGCTACAATGCTTTTTGTTCATGATCACGATCAAATTTGGGCGAAAAAAACGCGTTCAGTTTTTTTTTTTTGATGATAAATCGATATTTTCTCACATAAATGGGGTGTGTAATTTTTTTGTCTGACAATATTTTATATGTACTATTCCAACTATTCCAAAAAAATAGATTTTTAACGCAGTTTAAATAAACCAACTTACATTGCACATTTTTGATTAGTTTGCCTAAAAGTTGTGCAAAAAGATGTCCGTTGCAAATCCGCCCCGATTGAATGCTGTCGAAGCATATAATCCGCATATATTGTTCAAATATTGAAACAGTGTGCGTTTTTCGATTAATGGTGTGTGCGACTCGAATTTCCGAATTTCGAACGAAATAGGAATTGAAGGAAAAAAATGTGAGGAAAAATAAAGACGACAGCCAAAACCAATTATTTCCGCTCGAAAATTATCGAATGCAATTCTAATCCGATAATGAGGGGTGTGAAATAATCGGAAGTAATCGATAGTGCATTCGCGATCGGGGCCTGGCATCGAAAATGTGCATTTTTCTGGGGCGGTTCGCACGGTGCAGCAAGGTGTGATCGACAACAACAAGTTTGCCAGGTAGATTGTGTCGTGTAGCCTAGGTCCGTAACTGTATCGGAAGGAAAGCAAAAAAAGGGAGCGAGCGACAAGCAACCCAGTTTAGATTAGAGGCCCTTGTCCGAAATTGGTGAAAAGGGAGATGTTTGTATGTATGTATGTATGCATGTATATGTGTGCGCGTCTCAACGGATCGGCAATACAGTCAGCGTAGAGGAGAAGAAGAGAAAAAAAAACAAGAATACACGTCTAGCCACCGCACCGAAACGCAGATGAATAGCATGAATGGAAACAATCCGGAAGAGGAAGAATTTTTTTCGTAGGGGCCAAGAGGTTAGACACACACGAATGAATCTCTCGCTGCTTTAACATGCTGTATGTGCCAAACCAGTATATAGTATATGATGATGAGCATGATGCTTCTCGCTCGTCGTACGGCTCATTTCAGTGTCACCATTCGTTGCACGTTCGATCTCGCTTCGGCGAACGGTGAGCGCGACGATAAGAAGATGATGGGGCAATGCAATTCCGACGTGCTGTGATTTCGGTCGCACGAAGAAAGGGCGGGTGACAAAATAATAATAGCACACTCGGATAGCGATAGCTTGAAATCCATAAAATTCGTATTCGTCAATCATATTCGCTCTACGATCAAAATTGGGATTAAATCTTTAGATACTTGAAATATTTCTATATTTATATTTATTTATTATGTCTGCTGCAGAACTTCCTTAACAATGGTTTGACATTTTGATCTAATGTCTAGGTTTTTGGGTGCTGAAATAAACAAAATAAATGAAAATATACTTAGAGATCTAATTGTTAGTTATAAATGCAACTAACTCATTCTTTGTTTCCTATAACGTCCATCTTAATAAACTATCACGCATCTCGATTGCGAATGTATCTTTGAAGCGCCCAAACATATCCTGTCATCATAGTGTTGGGCATTGTATTGTATATTTCTACAACTCTATGATGTGAATTAATTATTAGCAATTTTCATTTAAAATCAGAAAGTCTACACTGAACAATTACTAAAATATTAGGAAAAATTAACTGAATTCAAAGGGAAATTTCCATTTTGTGGAAAATCCTGCAGAAAATCTAGGATTGTGGAAAATTTATTTGTAATTATGGCAACAATTTTGCTTATGTTACGAGTGCCATTTGTAATCATTTCACATTTAGAACAAACACCGTTTAAATAAGCTGCAAAGTTTAGATAAAACTTTGATATAAAAAAATATAACCATCATCTCGATAAAAAATTATACCTAATAATTTGGAATACAATTGAAATATACCTATATGTACAAATATTTTGCCGATAGAGATATATTTTTTCAATCATTGGCATCTGACTGAAATTCATGGAAATGAGGTAAAAATAATCAAAGAGCATTTTGATTGCAGAGTTGTAATATTCATTTTACAGTTCGAAGAAATTGCAAAATAAATATGACGAAATAATGAAAACCGGAAAATTTAATCGGTATTCCTATTTTTAAAACTTATCATATAACCAATATATTTTTTTTATATAACCCCCCTTTTCCAGCATTTACAATATTATTTTATTTACTTTAATAAAAAAATCTTTGGATTATCCAGATAAAAGAAAATAAATCTATTCGTGCAAATAATTTGTCGCAAATTTTCCCCACATTGTTGTAAATTTCATGCACATTTTGTTTCGATCAACAACGTTTTTGTGCGCAAACTGAAACCCTTTAACATGCAATCCGTTCACAATGCCATCTATATTTATTCAACATGCACATAAAAAATGTATAAAAATGATAATCGCACAGCATACGTCAAGCACATATTTATAATCCGATTAGATTTAATCCCATTTTAATACCACACAATCGAAAAATTATTATTATTCCGCTCCTTTTTGCCGCACAAACTGTGCAAACAATTTTTTTTCATTCATCAAACACACACTTGAACACAGCCAGCAATATAATACAAACACCACCACCACCAACCAGCAACAACAATACGTTGATGAAAAAAGCTGTTGCTGTGACAAGATTGTTAATTGTCGACGATTAGTTTTACGCGCCGAGATGGGCGTTTTGCATTTCTTTCCCGAAAATGAATGGGAAAAAACCTAACAACATTTAAATAATTACGTGTTTCGCTTGTGTGAAAAATGAGGAAGACGACGTTTATTAGCATAAAATTATCAAAGCGTAAAAAAGCGAGCGATGAGTGTTGTTTGGCTACAGGAGGTTATTGTTACACGCTGTGCATTGTTTAGGCTAACGAGGAACGCATATACATGCACGTCTATATGTATTGTTGCGAGATCGAAGGAATAATAACAACAAGATCCTGATGAAGGCTGGGGTGTTCCCGGCACGTGAGAAAACGGAATAATAATCGAGACTGACAGTTCGTCAAAGAAGCCAAAACGTTTGGTGCTGCTGCTGCTGTTGCTGCGACAGTGACGAGCCCGATGCGTGCCGCATAAAAAAGAAGGAGCGGAGGCAAGAGGAGCGAGCAGCGCGAACAAAAAAATATAATGTAGAAATAACATACAAGTTAAAAAAAATATTATACCTATATATAAATGTAGGTACCTTCATATACACACAAATGCATATAATATAAGGTAAGAAATATGGGGAACAATTGCGCGCTACAAATACAATGGCAAGCGCATTTTGTAACGTTTGTAGAAACATCAAGACTTGTTCAGCTGTCAGAAAGTTGATGAACATCGTGGCAGCAACAAGAGTTAGATATTAAAGACTTACTTGACGTTGGACAGAAGGCAAGGGGTCACCACACATGAAGTTTTTTAAAGTTTTCCAAATAGGAAAAGTTGCAACCCTTTGCTTCGCAGTCGCACACATTGTGCGATAAGAACAGCATTACCTGCACGCATGATCTTATCGCACCAAATTGTCATCGCTTGCCGTACAATCATAAATTGAATGTGCGCAACCCTTCAATGAATTTTTTCTTTATTTAATTCTATAAATATTATACCCGTTGCTCAATTTGTAGCTTCAACAATGCGCCAACCCTCGACGATCTATCGATAAATCTCGCTCGAATTACGCGCCGTGAAACGATCCGATGATTAATAAATTTATGGCTAAAGATTCCTCATCGTTAACCGAAGTTCATTCATATGAGATACTGTAATAAGATCAGATTCAAGAAAAATGAGACGCTGATAAACTATACCTACGATTTTATGACCTTTAGTACATAATAATAATCAAACATTTTTTAAACAACTTTATAAATCAATTGATGAGCTTATTGTTACATAGTAACCGCTGTCAGTCTATTGAGTAGTTTAATGTTAAGCAATTTGTAAATTGTTTTACAATGCGATTGGCAATAATGACGAAGATGAAAAGCGTTCACCATATTGCGCGATATTTATCTGTATATTACTAAGAATAATACTATTACAAGATTTCGGTTGAACTAAAACAAAATAGCATAATTAAGCTTTTGTTGCAATCTATAAGTTTTAGGTGGCCCATTATAGATACACCCGGGTTCATCTAAACATGAATACAAGTCGTCACATTTATCCGAGTTGGGATATTCTGAACAATGCAAACTTATTGGCAATTTATTGTCAAAATTTGCGTAAACTAATTTACATTTCTTATGGCATTCACTCTAAGATGAACTCGACTGTCCGTAGCCCATTATAGGTACGTTTACTTTAAGTAATTTAAATCAACAATGTTAATTCATTTAATTGCATATTATTTAATATTATTGCAAATTGAATTAAATTTTACCAATTTTATTATAAAAAATATTAATTATATCAATAAAAATAATTGTATTCCAAACATTCACTTAAAAATCATACAGGAACATTAAATTTTTAATCAAAAGATTTTGTCAGTTGTGTTACTCGTTTTCATAACATCTACAAACATATTTTCCCATGAAAAAATGAGAAACTTTTGCGTTTAAAATTTGAAAAATTTTACTTACATAAAAGTTACGTAAAACTAATCAATCATGTTCGATTATAAATTTATGATGCAAAATAAAACTTTACTACTTTACGACTAATATCTAACATCTTTCTACTTACAAAAAAATTGCGTGTTTAGTTTGATATGAATGAAAGTACGAACCTGGAACAAAAAATAAGAGAAAAAATCGTTAGTCGTTGTGCATACAAACAAACCACAACACGTAAATGATGCATTATTGTAAGAAAAATTTCAATACGATTAAAATGCAACTTTACATAGACCAGTAGCTAAACAAACAAGCGCATGGAAGAAGTTGTCTATTTATTAGTCTAGCGGTCAGCGGTCACCCCATAATCCTACATTTTTCTTTCTACCATGTATAATATATTTAGTGCATCATCATTTTCATTTGGGGAGATTTTTGTCGCTCATTAGACGACCATACATTTACGACCCAAACAACAAACAAATCGTAATTTAAATTCATCTGAGAGAGTCTTCGTGGCGAGCCAATTAGTGATGCAAATACGTACATTATTAGTGTTTATTTAAGCCTACCCTAACGCGTAAAACGTTGGGCTATAACATTAAAGTACACTCGAGACATGAAATAAGACTTAAAAAATATGAATAATGCTTATTGTATTCGATGTTTGTGAAAAAATGAAAGAATGTATGGGAAATATGTTAAAATTTATTGGTTGTAAAATAGGAAAATGTTAGTCTATATTTTTAGTTAGTTAATGCTATATCAACATAATTAACATTTGAAACGTGTTATTCATTTATACCGTCTAAGTGGCAGAAGATTTACATCTAATAGAATACTATAAATTCTATTTGTGGGGAGGTTTGACGCTCATTAGACGACTATACAAGGTGGCACAACGCAAACAAATCTTAACGCAATTTTGTATGCGAACATCATCGTGGCGACCAATTAGCGATGCAAATGCGTACATTGTTGTTGCTAATTTGAACCTACCCTAATGCGCAAAACCTTATGCCACCACAACAACCTACTTCGAAGCTCGTTACAAGAAAAAGCGTTGTTTTTTGTAGTCATTCGTTCGCATAAAAAGTGCATTTGAATGGGAATAAGAAATTATCATATGTTATTTTTTCGTTAGCATCACAAACACGCATCGCCTTCCTTTTTATTAAATATAAAAATGTATGGTATAAAGTTGGCAACTGCAAAAAAACCATATTTCAATGTAGTGATTCAAGCAAACTGGTTTAAAAAATGTGCACAACAAAAAAAACAACATGTAATGGAAAAAATTTATTGTTAATTTTGCTGTTGCTCATGATTGTTGTTGCTGTTGTTGTGATTGCACGCCACGGCGTACGTACTTGAAAATGCATATTTCATACATACATAATATACACACGAATAGAGAGACTACCCTTCGTCTCATATCATGAAAACATCAAGCACGACGCGCAGATTCGTCAAGTGGTTGGTGCGAGGCGAAAAAGGTAGCGCTGCTTATCGGGTTCAAGACGGATTACATGTTGTAAGTTCGGTTTTTCTAAAGACGAGTGCCCATAACAAAACGGCCAATTAAATTCGAATACGATTAATCTTTCAGATAGTATAAACTATTGTTCTTTTTCACCGCTTAACGGCTAATTCCAATTAGTTACAATTGCTAATGATTAGCGCCGCGAAGTTATGCATATGCTGTTGTTTTTGTTCTATAATAATAATTAGTGACCTTCGTATGGAATTATTATTCAAGTGCATATCAGTCTAATTAAATAGCACCAAAATTAACATTTTACCAAATTTAATTGTTGCACCTCTACTTGGAAATTAATGAAATAAACTTTTCAACACTAAAATGACTGTTAGGATTTATAATTATTACTTGTGTATAAAACAGGTGTTAACATTTCAAGTTAAATGCATTACAGAATCTTGATTTAAAATTATAGAGTTAAATGAAAAGTTGAACCGTTTTTTGTTTTTGAAAATTTTATAGCACCTACTGTTACAGAAATTGTAAAAAATATACATAATTCATAATTTTTGGCATGGAAATGATGTTTACTTAGTCAATATGCGATTTTTAGCCTCTTTTTATATTTATAGAAGCAAATTTACACACATACGATAAAATATATTAGCATTGAACTTTTTGCATACTTTACTCTTAGATTAATTGCGAATAATAAATTCAGGTCAAGTTTATACACAAATATTTTACGTGCATATATTATTTGATTAATGATAAAAATTAGTCCATCTTTGTGCCGATTATAATTTTCTCGAAATAAACGTTGGATTGGCGTATACGGTGGTCGGTCTTACATTCATTCTGGCCATAATGCATATGCATACAAAATTAAATAATTTAGCCCAATTTAGTGTAATTGCTGGACGATGGCAATCCTACCAAGACAATTTCACGCACTAATCGCCAAACAGCTGTAGCATACGTTCGTTGAGCAAAGACGCTGATTGAAAGAGATATCAGCAATTAATATTTTTTTGCATATTAGAAATTTGTCAATATGTGATATTATTTTGCTTTTTGCATTTAAAGAAACAAATATGTAAGTAAATGTGTTATATATGTAACAAAATATATTAGCATTTAATTTTTCGCATATGTATTTCGCTTTTAGATTTTAGTAGAATTATTTATTATAATAATTTGAAGAATCTACAAAAATGTATTTTTTATAATGCCCCCAAATAGTGCTACAGATCATTTAAAGTCTAATTTATTAGTTAATTATATTACATTGCTTCTTATGGGAAACATTGATTCGATACACTTCCAAAGTCCTGAATCGAATCTGAATCCACTGTAGTTGCAAATATAAAGTTGCTAATACTTTACGTGCAAATTTAATTTGAAAAAAATTATGCGAATAATTATGAAAGTGTTCTAAGTTAATATTTCTTGTTTCGAGATATTAAACAACTTTCCTAACAAGCACAATAGGAATCCTGTATAACGTTAAAATTACAACCACTCTCTGAAGGTTAATTTTTGACGATATTGTAAAAATTATATTGAATAAATTTAGTTTACAATAATGTGGTGTGAAAAAACTGATAAACTCTTTTTTTTAATTGGACTACTTTCATAATTACGGACACAATTGAAGATAATTTTTC